>NSJW01000884.1:0-43618 GCA_019955255.1 Castanospermum australe | reverse complement strand
CAAAACTCTAGTGCACTTATTTTAATAGAAAGTTAAAGAGAAATCTAACTTTTATGATACCCTTTATAAAGGTAACTAAAGTATAGATTAAGGATTGACACAACGCTGGAGCTTAATATCACAAATTTGTGGCTGAAAGATTATCGCATCGGTTGACGTGATCATTTACTCGTATTCCATTTGATGCTTATCTGGAATTTGGATTCGTAGGAGCACATAAGGGGATTTAGTTGTGAATATTGAATCTTATATCATCGTCTTTATAATATTGTACTTGTTAACTTAATTGTTCATAGATTTACAACATCAGCTTGCAAATTTACGTTGTCCAATATCAAGGTTTTTTTATACTTTGCTGCAAAAGTTGTAAGTAATATATGTAACCATTATATTTCCCCATAAATATCCAAAAGTTTTACTGCAATTAAACGCGGCCCCGGCTTTTTAGCAATTTAGGAAAAAGATTTTAAAAAAAATTCTGCAACAATTCTTCTCTGCCTATGGGAAAGGCTACAGTACTCATCCTTAAAAGATGAGGGTGGCGCGTACAAATTTTAGGTGGGAGAATTTTATTTTATAAGTTGGGTGTGCTTTGGGCTTAATGGTCAAAGAAATGTGCTTTTTATTTTGATCAGTCGAGTTAAATCTTAAGTTACCACTATAATTAATTCTCTTAAATGTACAATCTTATATAAGAGTTATTGCCTTTAGAATTACTATGAAAGAATTTAATCTCGGTTAATGTAAAAGCTGACCAATGATATCCTTGCTGTATATAAAAAAAATACAATGCTAAGAAATGGCGTATAACTGCACAGTATTTGCATACAACTAGTCTCCATATAAATTTTCTGCGAAAATGAGACTATCTATACAAAATTTAATAGAAATCCTCCCACCTAAGATTTGCAAGCAGTAAAAACATTTCATAGATTTGGCATCACCATTCCTAAATAAGAAAATCTTAAATTGTTTAAATTTACTTATGGTTGTTAGCCAAAAAAAAAAAGTCAGTGAATAGCGAGGTTAGAATAACAAACAGTTTGATTTTGAAAGTCACTAGTCCACAAGAAAATGAAACGAGTTTGGTGGTAAAAATTGATCATAATGTTAAATGACAATCTATGCTACTTCAAGTTGTTTGCGGCAAAATTGTCGTGGTATTGTTGAATGGAGAATAAATAACATAACAATCATACTAGTTATTATTTTCATCAAACAATGAGAAGCTGTTCGTTCCTTGCTTACTTTATTATTTCATAGGCTTTTCAAATTCAAGTAATTTTATGGCCTATATAAC
Organism: Castanospermum australe; assembly: GCA_019955255.1. Classification (NCBI taxonomy): domain Eukaryota; kingdom Viridiplantae; phylum Streptophyta; class Magnoliopsida; order Fabales; family Fabaceae; genus Castanospermum; species Castanospermum australe. The sequence continues at coordinate 42,318 of NSJW01000884.1, read as the reverse complement.
TCCAATAATTGTCAAATTAGCCATGTTTGTATAATTCATTAATTCTTGTAATTCTTTTCTAAAGAATTAACGAGAGTTTACTCAACTTAATTAACTTTTTATTCATGATAGACAATTTATAATCATATCATATATTTTGAAATGAGAAGGGCTTCTCCTCATTCTAAACATTTATAAACTAAAAATAAAAATAAAAAAAGAGTATTTTATTTTTTGGCTTTCAATTGATCCTTTGTTAAAATCTTAAGATTCAGAACATAAATTGCGATGTTTGAGATAACAGTGAATTTTGCTTAGACGGTTTATGTAATTTTTTTTTTAATTTTTATTGCCAATGTTCTAAAGAGAAACTCTAGAGTTTATCTTGCTTTGTACAATTTGAATTTGTCACAACTCTATCTAGAGCGAAATCTGTTACAGGATACAATGTGCCTGGCCTCTCCTTTGTTTCAAGAAGCTCTAGCTAGAGGGTGCATGAGTGCATCTCACCAAGCTACAAAAAGACTGATGCCTAAGACCTATGCAACTATACAGATCATTCTTCTGTTGTTTCCTTTGTCTTTTCTTTCAACCAGTGAAGAATAAATGGAGAAACCAAACTGGGTGACGAGTGTTGCAACATCAAATGCCATCAGCAATGGAGGGTATGTATGAGAATACTAGAGTAGTATAGCTTCAAATTGCCCATTTGACTTTGCTTGTGCTGTGCCTTGTCAAGAGTGAGATCAATTCTGTCCAATGATGATGCAGTAATCAGTAATCACCACACAGGGCTGTTCAAAATCTCCCCAGAATAGAACTCTTGCACCTTTCCTTATTGCCCGTTTCATCTCTTCACCCATTCCTTTGTGTTATGACTGTTGTCTATGTACAGAAGTCTTAATTCTAAAACCTATGCTAGAATGCCTCCAAGCATTGTCAGCAAATCATCTGGGAGCACGGCATTCTTATTGGCGAGAACACTACAGTGAGTCGTGCATGATCAGAAAGGGAATAGTCTTCCGGCCATCTACCTTTCTCCGTCTCTGGAGGGAACAGAACTGCATTTTTTACGCTAAAACCAATTGTTTGCTCCCGAATGCTATAATTTGGACCATCATCCTGCTCCCCATTCTTGTTGTCATCTCTCTGATCTGAAACTGTTGGATTCCAGATTTGCTGCTGCAACCCCATAATATCAAGACCATGATTTAGCCAACCAAGTTTCAGAAGAAGAACCAAACGGTCCTACTAGTCAATCTAGGATTATTATATTTTGAGACAAAGCTATGGCAGGACATATTTCTATTGTTCAACAGCATATCACTGATCCATAAAAAGCACGGCAATATGCTATGGCCAAAACAAGAGGGAAAGTAAAACCCAGAAAATAAAAAAGGGGTATTTAACACCCACTCTATACAGAAAAATTTAACTTCACTAAATGACAGTTTTTAATTATGCCTATACAGTTCATGTTGGATCACTCACACTCCAGATCAAATGACACATGCTAGCAATGGTTCCTCTGAATTACACATATGATAGAACACTATAGTTGACATATTTTGTCTAAAGACATGGAAACTATAATACTGATTATAATATAGAATATTTCCATAAAACATTGCTGTCATCAATAGATTACTATATGCCCCATGGAGAAAATCATTCAGATTTACTTTCAACCTCTAGTCATTGGTTGCATAACTCTATATACAATTTTTACTGAAAAGTAATCAAGAATTTGGAGTCGTCTTATATGATATTTACATAAGAGCTAATTTCAAGTGAACTACTTTACCAGAAATTCTTTATAATCAAGAACACCATTTCCATCTATATCTGCTTGGACCCACAAGTCCTTTGTCTCTTCAACACTTAGCCCATAGCAATGACCAATTAAATTAAGCTGCACAGAATGAAAAAAACCTTTATAAACATGAGGACTTCTCAGACAAGCACACACACATTATCTGAAATTTTAGAGTGCTCATCTCATAGTTAATACTACACCATAGGTCCACACCTGTCGAAGTGCTTCACAGAAACCAGAATAAGTAATACAATCTTCATTATCAGCCTTTAGAAAGGCAAACGCATCATTCTCTGTCAGTGAAGCTCTCCGCAATAGATACTGAAAATGGGAGAAATTTATTGTCAATGACAATTCAGTTCCACAACAAAAATGGAATGGTGCTAGTTTTTACTTGATAAAATAAATCTGTTCTACATTCAGACGGTAGGTTAAAAGAAGCTCCATAGATATACTTGCGGTGAAATGAAAACAAGAAGATGCTGTTTCTTGATGACTATATATTAATGGTAACATAACCAGATTAGCATTTAGCATAAGTGAATTTCGTGAATGAAGAAGGATTATGATCACCAACTTAACCAAACAAATTCTTGATCCCTGGTTCCATCCCTTTCCCTTCCCCCTCTCCCAGGTTTGCAAGGGGCCTTCTATTGAACCAAAAATGAGAATAAATTTTGGTTCCAAGACAAAAATTGCATGTTATAACAAAGTTTCATTAATTTGAATGGTCATTTAGCTGCACCTAAAGGCTTTCTGCTAATATTATTGGCATTTACCAGGGGAGAAGTACAGAATAATGTCAATCAGAAGACAAGAAGAAGAACACACCAAAGAAACAACAGATATTAACAATATTCATTTAAACAATAAATGAAGTAATCTCCTCCCTGACATGGCAGGTGTTAAGGTTCAGCTACCCAGTTTTTTCACCTGTATTCTCTATCCCATAACCATTTTCCACAAGATTTTACAAGTACCTGATACTATCTTCTAAGAAGTTTATCACATACAGCAGTCAGGTGTCTTTTGACGTTTTAGGAGAAAGACAACTAGAAAAGCATGATCCTTGTCCTACTTTGGAAATTTTTTCCTAATTAACTTTAGTGTCTGATTCTCCATTTGCTCAAAGGAAAATAATATTAAATATTAAATCTACAAGAAAGACCTGTGGTCTAAAGATATGCATGTTAAAAGTCCTTGCAAACATGGTAGAAAAGAATAAGTTTAATAGCCTAGCGTGGATCCAAAAGTTTTATGATTACCTTGAACATGCCAAATACTGCTTCACTCCAACTTGCTTTTAGTAGTTTTCGATATTTGTCAGGATTTAGAAGCCATATAAAATCAACAGCACATATATTTCCCCGATGATTGCGATGGCTAACCCACTGCGTTGACACAATGTTAAATAAACACAAGAGCTTGGCATATTGTCGAGCAGAAAAATTCTAAAGGCAATGCTAAATATATGACCTTGTGAGCATCTGCATCAGTGTAGTGATGTGCAGTATCATACGATGATACAAACCCCTGAGACCTCAGGAACTTATAAACATGTCCACGTTTGCTTCCATTCCAGTCACTGAGAAATAAAGAGTTGTATATAAAACACGATTCAAGTATTTTAGAATAAAAGAATTAAACGGATGTCCATTTGGAGTTTACCCGCATAGCATGATTGGCATGGGCATGAGTTGGTGCTCTTTCTGATAAGATTCCACATATTGAAGTATCTTGTAGACCTGCAGAAAAGCAAAATTCAATGTATGTCTGAGCGAGCTACCAAGCCTAAATGTAGGTGAGTGCTTGGATACCACAACTAAATGCTTAGATACCTGATTCAGTCGTACAAGGCATAGACTTGAATCATGAGGAAATAGTAGGTGAGTGTTAACAATAAGAATTTCCTGCCTAATATCACTGTTTCGCCATTGTGAAAATGGAAAGGCCAATTCAACATGTAACAACTGAGCTACACGATCACCACAATCATTGAAGTGCAACTCCTTATAATTAAGAACAGTAAAATATTCCTTTTGCACTGCTATCAGAAGACCTGTAGACCCCACAGGAAGCAATATATGAGAATTTGTAAATAAAAATACAGCAAGCGGTCCCGAAACAAAACTATGCATATGGAAAATAACACTATGAGAGCCTGGCTAGCATTTAGCTATCTGAAACATTTTCATTCGCAAGGAAATAGAAAGCAGAACAAGTTTTCTCAATATGAACAATGTTAAATATGTCTGTTCCCTTCCTCAATATTTTCTAAACCAGTCATGCTGTGGTTCCGTTTACCAATTTCAATAAATCTGTCCATCAGATGGCAGATTGGAGAGAGAAGATATAATCTTATATTTAATGGTATGCAGATTGGATTGGTACTTCAAAGTCCCATGGAAAAAAGGTAGCCCAGTTAAATTCTCTAACCAACGCTTCGAAATAATTTCCATGCATATTTTGTTTTCATTCTTTTCATGTTTTCTATAATGGATATTTATTTATAATTAAGATGATCAGTTTGAGAATCCAAAGGGGTATTTTCCAGTTGAGGGAGAATGTGCATACCGTCTCCACGGTTGTTAGTCCGTCCAAGCTTGAAACTAATATAACCTGCATCACCAAGTCTCTTCTCATACAAGTTAACAAGCTCCTCGTTTCCAACCCAAAATTCCTGTGCAAATCCAATAAATTAGCATCATCAACCCATCAAAAACAGGTTTCATCAGAAGAAGAATTTCTGTCAATGGAAGTTGGAACCAGAACTGTTGTATTCAATCAAACATACTACCATTAGCCTTTAGCCCATGATAGAATATTGCCGGTGGTAACCAATTTCATAGAAATTCAGCACAAAAATAAAAAGGAAAAAGAAAAAAGACAGAGGGATATGGCGGTAATCATGAACATGCAAACCTGAAGACAGATAATGGAAGATCTTTCATACAAGAGCCAGTCCAATATCCTGTGATTCCTGGACAACCAATACGCTCTGTAGTCGCTTTCGCGGCAACTCGGGTCCTGCTTTCACCCCAACAAAACAGAAATCAGAGAAAAAGCATCGAAATTGAGATTAGCCCACTTAAGGAATTCACCAATGCAAATTTGGGAAACCGCAAAACAATGCAAAAAGAAGAAGGGGGAGGAGAAGAAGAAGAACCTCATGGTTGAGGCGCTTGTATATGGGAGCGAGAATGTTAAAAGTGGTGCAGGTAATGCAAGGTTGCTGTTGGCTTTCCTTGATTGAAGAAGCAATTGCATAACTCCCAATCCTTGAAATCCTTCCCATCCTCCTAGACCTCCTATCCTTTCTCATTCTAAGTCCAAGCCACCAATGCTACCCTATATATAAATATCTGTGCGCAGTTCCTCACAATCTCTCACATACCCCACCCACCGACGTGAAAGAGGGGGAAAAGCGAAGAAAACAAGAGGCCCAGTTACAAAAATTGTCCCTTTTTTTTCTGTGTCTGATGCTGGACGCCAACGGTGGCTTTTTATTTGTCTGTTTGTTTTTCTTTGGAAGGTAACCGCAATTCAATTGGTTGCTGATACGGATATGATTGATTTTGAAAAGGGGAAGGGAACTGGCGGGGTGGGAAGAAATTCTGGGGGTCACAGTGGTCAAAGGAGCAATGAAGAGCGTGGAATGGGAGTACCGGAAGAAGCAGCGAAACAAGGGCGCCTGCACCGCGACCACCTCTGGCTCTTGGCGATTCTGAGCACACGGCCAGAGAGACACAGCTCATAATAGCAAAGGTTGTCCTTTGTGATTTGACGTTACTCTGTCACCCGTTGTTTCTTTGTCGTATAAATGGCACCACCTCTCCCCTTCCCTCCCTGTATCTAACAGTACTTAACTGCCCAACGGAACACGTCAGATTCCTTGTGCGAATTATTCGCGGTAAGCAATTTGACCCTCTCTTTTTTCCATAACAGACTTTCATTGGGGAGGATTATAAAATTACTAAATTTTGTGATCCAATTATTTATTTTCCTTTACCATCGGCAAGGAATGTAACAAAATTCTTTACATTATCATTAGATTTTGGGTAGTTTCCTCAAAATTGATTTAAAAATGTTTAATATAAATTAGTTATATAACTTTAGTTTATTTTGTGATTAATTTTGATTTATTCTTAGTTTGGTTAAAATTTGTTTTAATATTAAATTTGAATTATAAGTAAATTTAAAATTTAAATATAAGATGGAAACAAAATATGATAAGAAAAACTTTAATTTAAATATTAAAGAAAAGTAAAAAAGATAATGTAAAAATATATAACAAGAATTTAAGAGAAAAAAAGATGAGTAATCAATAAAAATGGAACACAATCAAACCAATCTAAATTAGTTTTAGCTTAAAAATAAATTAAATAAAAACTAATATTTTTTAATTTTAATGTTTATCAAATATTTAAGATTTTAAAACTACTCCCATTATATCTAGTTATCTAATTTTTGGAGTTTGACAAATACTGTCTTTCTATATGTTTTCTTAATTTTGTTTTATTATATTACATTAAATGATTTGCTAGGTGAGTCATACATAGTCAGTTTCTGTTTCAATAGATTTAGTGCATGTTTAGGTTAAATTTTATAAATTTAATATTGAATGAACTTGATTTTAATTTAAAGTGAATTTGAATTAAGTGATTTATATTTAAAAATTTTATTTAAAAAATGAGTTTGTAAAAATAAATATTATTTCAAGAATATTAATAAAAATTACTTTTAAATGTGTAAGTATTAAAAAAAATATCACTTTTACATAATAATAATAATATAATATTAAATTATAAGAGTATTTCTATCCATACACATCCAATTAAATTTCTTTTAATCACAAAAATAATAAAATATTACTTCTCTAATTAAAGATCTCGTTTAAAATCCAAAATCAATTATGTCATCAATTTGCTAAACATAATAACACTATTTTCAAAGTAATTATTTTCACCTCAAACAGGCTTCTGCGTACACGAACGCTGCCCCCAACACAGGCTTACTTCTTTTTTTGGTCAAAGATAAATTATCATTCTTGAACTAAAAAGATGTACTGGTGTTTTTGTAAGTATATGTTAAAACAAAATTAACAATTTGATAAAGTTAAACAGGTTTACAGTAATAGCTCATGAGTCACATCATCATATTTTAAAAAAAAAATTGTTTGATTTTGGAGCAAAGTTCCTTTATTAACCTTTTTTATATGTACTTTTTTCTTACTTTCTTATATTTTATCCGCACTAAGCTTTGGATTCCTTTTCTTGAAAAAAAAAACCTTTAGATTTTTTTAATAAAAAAGTTTAACTTTGATCAAACTTTAATTATGAAGTTTCATACTATTATTCATTTATATATTATTATATTATTAAAATAATTTAATAATGATAATAATTATTTAAAAAATTAAATTTTATTTGATTATGTAATAAAGTTAAATTTATATTAATAATAAATTAAAATTATATTAAAAGACTACAATAATAAAGAAAATGTTATATATTTTTATAGAAAAAATAATAATTTGATATCTGACATTGTACCTCATTCACAATTTAACTTTTAATTTAAATTAATATACGAATTTAAGTTACTCATTTTGTTTTTTTTCAATGAAAAATAAAATGAAAACCAAAGCAAAGCAAATCGCGGGAAAAGAATAAATGGTACGATATATATCTTTTTTGGAGTTGGCTGTAGTGGACAATCGGCCCACGGAATCAATTTTTATCTTGTCGCCGAAAGTCGGAAAAATGAGAAAAAAAGGAAAATCACCGAATCAGCGTCTGCTGTCTACGGCCAACCGATGAAGGCTATGATTACGGAGTAGGCCACGTTTTATTTTTTATTAAACGAATACTTATAATAGCAAACAAACTTAGGGTTCTAATTCCAACCTAATAACAAAACGGTCATACCAGACTAAAATTTCATGTCAAAGTTCTTACCCTTCCCCATTGTTCGTATTCCTGGTCTTTTCTTTTCTTAATGTTTTTGGGTATTGTATTCCTTCTCTTAATCTAGAACAAATTTGAGTCTTCCTATCGGAATTAAACTTTGGAGAATGGGTCAGTCGTAATGTTGATGGAACGGAAGTACCATGTTTGATAAGAGAGAAAAAAAAAATGAAATGGGAATAAGAAATTTTTTATTTTTTAATTTTAAATATTTTATATGTTTAATTTTATTTTATTTTTTTTATTACACTAAACGTATACTTAGGTCTCATTAAGTATATTATTATATAAGTAATGAATAATACAATATAATTAATATTATTTATTTTTATATAATATTTAAACGAGATACTAAATACTATAATATTCAATCAAAATAATTTTATTTAACTTTTATTTTATAATAAATAAAAATAAAATTATTTTATTTTTTATAATCTTATACAGTTAAAGTTAAATAAAATTATTTTAATAAAATAAATTATTATTTATTATCTTATTTTGATATATATAATATTAATTATATTATACTATTTATCTTTTATATAATATATTAAACAGAGTTTTAAAATGTGCATTTTAATATTAGGTTTTTGTATTAAATTATTTTAATTATTTTAAAAAATATTAAATATATTTTAAATTTATAAAATATTAAATATTTTTAATTTTATTTAACAATTTTTATTTTTAATTCTTTAATCTGTATTCTTAGAACACAGGTCAATAAAATTTCTTTATATATATATATATATATATATATATTATTGTGGCCTTATCATTTATTAAGTTCTACGTCTCTACCGGGTTAAAGCAATGGGAGGTCAAGGCCCTCCAAATAAAATATTGTTCGACAAGGGAATTTTTGGGGGTAAAAAAGATTTTCGCATTTCGCAATCGAATTATTTTTGGGATGGGTTTGTATATAGGATCTAATTTGGGCCCTGCTTATTCCTAGGAATGGAATACTCAGCACGAACAAATATAGGCCATCCTAATTCACAAATCACAAGTGGGATTTTATTCTGATATTATCACTACGGGGACAACCTTTGTGTGGTTATAGATGGACTCTAAAGAATAAGAAGAAATAGAAATTGATAAAATAATAAATATTTGCCCACTGATTAACAATATAAATGCTAAAAATGAAGAACAAGTGGAATTGATGGTCATCGCTTTACCAAAAAAAAAAAACAACATTGTAAGAATTTAAGAAAAATAAAATCTTACAAATAAAGAAACTGAATTTATTTATATTACTGACAGATAGTTTTTCATAATTTTTTTAAGAAATAAAATTTAACATCTTAAAAATATGATGGTAGACTAAAATTAAGCAAAACAGTTTGGATGAGATTTAATTTCAAAATTATATTTTGCTAAAAAATTTTGATATCACATAAAATATAGTTCTTTGGGTGATAATTTTTAATTTTGACTTGTTATCTTTAAACATTCACAAACACCTCTATTTATTTAATTTCAATAAAAATTTATTATAAAAGATATAATCACAAGTGTGGACGGCCAAGACTATTTTATAGCATGAAAGGGGTAAAATTAATTAGACGCCAAGCAACAAATCACTCGAGAAGTCAATAGGACATTCTAATTGATAGCAGGCTAGGAAGTTAAAAGACTAATAACATAATTGTAAAACAAGTGTTTAGCTTAAAAATTAAGAATGTCTACTTTCTATCTTAACTAACAAAGTTAAGAATGTGTAGTTTTTATGTTGATTACTTATATTTAATAAAAGTGATATAAGAAGTGTACTCTTAAAATCATCTAAAAAAATATTTAATTTAATTAATGCATAAACTAATTTTTTAGCCCTTGCGCGAACATATAAATATTAAAATTTATAGTTATTTTTTCAAAATAAGATTTATGAATATTTTTATAATCATATGTTAATTTATGATTTGAATATGCAATTAATATATTTCATTTTTTTATTTTGATAGAAAAGTAATTCTTAAATTTATTTATATACTTTTTTATGACTTATGAAAATTTAAATATTAGAATCATAAACTAAAGAAAATAAAGAAACAACGTTTCGATAATGACTATCTATTAATTCATCGATGGCAATGATTAATTTTCATAAGAATTGTAGTAAAAAGAATATACCTCCTATTAACCTAAGTTTCCAAACTTTTCAATGATGTATAGTTAAAAAGGAGATCATTGTTCATGAGTAAAAAATATTAGTGATAGTGAGTAATATGAAATTCAAAAGGTACGTAACATATGAAATTAAGTTTAATTTGATTTCATTTCTAATTGAGTTTTTATTTGCATATATGTGTGTGTGTTTTTTTAGAATAATAATATATTATTCAATTGTATTTATAAGAATAGTGAGGATTGTATAAATATATACATAAAAAGGATAAATAAATAAAAGTTTCTTAGCTTCTGCTATATATGTTGTTTTTATATTGTGGTGACTCTTCTTTAAATGTTAGTATAGGAGGTGCATTACTTTGCTCAAAGCTACCATTTTTGATGATAAGTTTATGAAAGGGATAATTATTGTGCAATTGATTGCACAAGATAAAGAAAAACTCCAGGATTATGTATGAGAACTCTGAAATAGATACTCCTTTGCTTCGTTTAACTTGGAATAAGCATGATTTGAAGTAACAATTTAGAGATGCATTGAAATATAAGAGATTCATGTGGTTAGAGATGAAAAAATAAGTAATAACATGGATAAATATAGGGAGGTGAAAAAGACATGGGTTCATGATATCATATGTTAGAGAAAAAGTACACTTTATCACTTGAGGCTTAATCACATCATATTTATATCAAATTTACATAAAAATATTTGATTAATTTATTAAAAAATGCTGAATCAGCAACAAAAAAAATGACTTGGAGTAATAAGACTCGCAAGATTCAATTTTAATAATAAGTACATAGATTAACCAGAAAATATTCCTTCCTTGAAAAAAAAAAAAAAAAGAGAGAGAGTCGTGTGGTATTGGTTTCAGCTATCACTTTCCTTGCCGTGCTCGACGTGATTCAATCCCATGTCAGTGTTCACAAAATTAAGCCGCAGCCCAACCCCACAACCACAAAGCCAGACTTCACGAGTATATAACAAACCCTGCAATTCCATGTTTTGATGTAACTCTTTCTTTCTACTTTTGGGTCCTACTGCTTGAGCTGTCCTGATTAATGGCTAATGGTGATGGGGCGGTGCAATTGTTCAACTGCAAATGCGTTTTTCTCGTTCCAGTTAACGCCCTGTTAATTTGTTTGCTTCGCTTACACCTTAATTTACCTCACATGTCATCTTTCAATTTTGGTGAAATAAGCACTTTATAAGATTATTATCGCTCTTAGTTGTTTCTTTATATTTAATTTTCTATTAATTAGGATTCTTAAAATTATTTTCATTAAATATTTTTATTTAGGTCAAACCTTAATTAATTGTTATATCATTAATTATTACACTCCCTCATATATTTGTAATTATTTGTATTTATTTCTAAAATATGTGGCTATGTGCTGTGTACAACACTAATTCTCTTGAGGAAATCTTGGGAGACAAATAGACAACCCAACTATGGACATTATTCAGAAATTTGACTAAATTTGGTTGAATTTAGTCAAGAAAAAAACAAGCAACAAGTGTAGAACAACAAGGTGTGTGCAGCACCAACCAAGGATTTGTCAATAACGTTTTTGATGGTTTTAACGGTGAATTTTCAACAGGCGCCACCCATCTTATGCTGTTGGGTTTGAGCAGTCTTGACTCTCGGCAACGTTTCCAATTATCATGAACGTAGAGAAGCTTTTCATTGCCGCCTTAGGTCTCTTTGTTGCTGTTATTGCATAAATTTTGAGAATTGTTGAGCCTAATTGCTGGATTTAGTCCTTTTAGAGTAAAAAGTTTATTTTAAAAAATAATATAAAAAGTATTAATTATTAATAAAAAATTTAAAAAATATCGTATCATTGTCATAATTTTTTTTATATGTATATATATTTTATTATAACTTTAATTATTAATTTTTTTATCTATAATTATAAATTTTTACTTTTTTTTAAATGAACTTTCCACTTTAAAGTAACTAATCCCCTAATTGCTTATATTTTGAGAAAAAGGGAAGAGGAGTTTTTTACGTGATCAACACGTGAAAGAGAAAGGAGCGGATGGTCATTGGTCAGCCCCATTAATGGGGACAATGCCCATTTCATACATGCACTTAATTATTTTAATTAAAAGTGTTGTTGTAATTTAAATGAAAAGGATTACATTTTTTAATTTAAAAAATTAAATATTCAAACAACTTACATAAAAAAAAATGGTTAACTATACAAAAAGTAATTATCTGGACTTGGGTTGGTGTTCCATCAAAGATCATAAGTTAGAGTTTTATAATTTATACTTGTTTAGTTGCTTCTTGCATTTACTTTACTAAATTTAGCGAAATTTATGGGTGGGTTGTCTACTTATATCGCAAAACTTCTTTAGCGAGTTAACTTTGTACGTAGTACATTTTTTGACAATAAATATAAACAATTAAAAAAGTTATGGGAGTTTGGATAAATAAATAAAATACAAGTAATTAATGTTGTGATCGAGAGTTTAAATAAATAAATAAAAATAAATATGGTTTAGCTTCAATAAAAATGTAATTTATAATAATTTTAAGATTAATTAAAAATAATTAATAAAAAGTATAATAAATAATTAAGAATATCAATAGTTTCACACTTTTATAAAAAATATGTTGCATTAGAAATGTTTTTCACAACAATACAGTACTATATGCATAAACAGATATTGTGACACTTTAACTTAGTATATACATAACTGAGCAGATATTATGAAAAATCAACAAAAAAAATCCAAATAATTCAGAAAATTTGCTAGTGCATAGATGAATGAGTAATGTTATTTACATTACTTTTCTTTTTAATCATCAACTTTATTATGTACATATTTGTTAATATAACTATATATAATTAGTTTAACAAAATTATAAAAGTACATTTGAGCAGGACATTTCAATTTAAATGCAACCACATCAATAATTTTACAATTTACAAAAATAATTGCGTAATAAATATTATTTAATAAATAAATAGTTAGGCTTGCACTATTAAGAACAAGCCTAATTGATGGAAAATCAGAAAAAGGAAGAAGATAAACAGTGATAGATAAGTGAGAACTTAAAAGTTTTTTTCGAGCTTAAATGTAGAATTTATTGGACGAATTTGGGTATGCCTTACTAGATAGTGGATGATAGGGTAAGATCAATGGTGGATATGCTTATGCAGTTGGGAGGAAAAAGAATAAGTTAAAATTCGAACAATCCAACATGAGTGATATTTGATTATAAGATCAAATAATATTTAAAGATACTTAGTGCCACTTAAATTATAGTTTTTGAGCTGCATATAGCATTTTATATCACACATGTACTTAATCTCATATATAATTTTTTATTATTAAATTTTGAATTTAATTCTGATCAATAAATAATATAAAAATTTTAATACTATCATTTAATTACGTGATAATATATTATTAAAATTTTTAATTTTTTAAAATAATTATTATTATGATCAATTTTTTTAATAATATGTTCACACATAATTAAATAATAATATAAAAAATTTTAATTTAATTATTGTTTAAAATTAAAACCTTAAAAATATCATAAAGAGAAATTTTAAAATAAGTATTTTTTAAAAAATTAAGTTTTACCAAATATACACTAAAATGTATGATTAAAATTTGTTTATGCTAAATTAATGTCTCAAACATATGTGGTAAGAATGGCGTTTAGTTTTGGGTGGATAGTTAAGAGAAATGATAAGCTAGTAGGAGTGGATTAACATGAGGGGATTGAGTAATATATTCGAGGTTATAAATTCATATCTCCATACCATCAATGTATCAAAAAAAAAAAAGAAGAGAAATCTAATTATTACTAAATTCAATTAATCAAGTTAAAGATAGTTAGTATAATTAAGATAAAAGGTTAAATTAAAAATGAATTAGTAGAACAAGGAATCAAATAAGTTATCTGACTCCGCACCAAAAAAAATAAGTTATTTGACTATTTGAGTGTATGGGGACAACGAAAGCATCACCACTAAGCATGCCTAATATGTGGAAATCAGGATACTCCCAAAGTCCTAACAACCGATAGAAGTAGGTGGGTGTGGATACGTCCTATCACCATCTTATAACTTTGAGCTTACTTTAATTTTGTATAAACAAAAGACAAATAAGTGGAACCCTAGAGTAGTTGCAAGTGATCTCTCACCAAAGCTATATAAATTTTAAGTAACTTGACTTCAATTGTCTTATTTGCTGACCAAATTGCACATTCACGATTATAAGATGCATACAGTGTGTTAATGTCTTAACGAAATTGTTGTTTGATATGTTTTTGGGTAAATTATAATTTGAAAGTCAACGAGCAAATGGTTTATGTGATTTTATTTTAGTATATTTAACATTATGATCAATTCTAATATTACCCTTTTTTTTGTACTTTTTCTCTTCTTTTGCAATCAAAATATTTAAAATTGTGAGAACAATTGATTAAAAATATTTAAAAATAATTAATAAAATAGTAGTACATTGAGTAAGACTACACTTTATAAGAAATGAATAATATAATATATTTAATATAATGTACTTTTATATAATGTTTAAATAAGATATTGAATAATAACTTATCCTATCAAAATAATTGTATTTAATTTTAACTGTATAAGAATGTATAAGATAAAATAATTTAATTCTTATATGTTATATGGTTAAGGTTAAATAAAATTATTTTGACTAAATATTATACTATCTAGTGTCTTATCAAAATATTATATAAAAATAAATAGTATTAATTATACTATATTATTTATTTTTATATAATATATTAAAAGGGGCCTAAATTGATTATTTGTCTGCTTATATATTGAATTTTTTTTTCAAAGTAACTTCTCCTTAATCATATACATTATTTTAAATTATTTTGACAAACTGCATATGAATTTTATATATGCACAAGAAATAAATCTAAAATACAGTGTCCATACTTTGATTAAGTTTAGGAAATAACAGAGCATTTTAGCCATACTTTTAAAATCTGCTTCATCCATTTAAATAAATAACGAATTAAAATGTTAAACTAAGCGTAAACCGATATTAGTTAATTTTTTAAATTAATTTTCTTTCAAGCAACAAAATAGAAGTCTCAAGAATGACTGAATGAAACATAATTTGGATTGTGAATCGGTAGTGCTCCCAGCTCAAAAAATGAATAGGCTTGGACTGCAAAAGCTGTTGCATGGTCTATCACAGACTAAATGGGAGCTAGATGTGGCCTAACATTTTATTGGGCTAAGCTAGTGCTTAAGCTGTCGCATTGGGCTGAGCTAGTGCTTAAGCTTCGGCCCTAATGATTTAATTTAGTTAGTATTGTAAAAGTTGCCATTCATTTTTTTTTTTAATTATCTAAGTCCTTGGTAGATCATAATAGATAATACCTAAAAAATTGAAGCATGTAAAGAAGAGGCTTCACAACAGTTTATTCTCCATGTCTTCACTTCATGAATGAGTGTATTTTCAAGTCACAGTGAATGAGTTCTGATAATTATATTTGATTTATGTACTCTATTCATGTCTAAGAATATTATTTTTTTTTGTAGTTTTGTAGTAAGGATCTATACATATCTTTCATTTTCTCTTGGGAAAGCTTTAAGGCAACTGTGTAATGCAGAGAGTTAAATATCAAAATTAGTGAAGTAGTTATATACTTGTTAAAAACCAAATGAGAGTAACTACTTGAGTAATAACTCACATGATAACTTGATTTTCAACCAAAAGGTGTGAGAATCAGGTTCATAACCCCTTCATCTAATCAGCAAATATTAACTCTTAAGTATGTGTTTGGTATGGGATAAAAGTAGAGATAAATTTTCATGAAATGCATTTTTCATATAAAATTATATAAAAAATTCATCTCATAAAAATTTACTCTCATTTTTATTCCAATATCAAACTAATCTTTAAAAAAAAAGAAATTTTGAATGACAGCAACACGGAGAATTAAAAAGTTTCCAACTATACTTATTCTTCGTTCTCTCAGTTTTTTTTTAGTTCTTTATTGTATCTAAAAATATAATTGACTGTTTTATTTTAAAAAATTTTGGAGACCTTAACTATATATGTGCAGCCCCAGCACATGCAAAAAACAGATATATAATACCATAATTCCTTTTATATTAAAAAAACTATTACTATTAGTTGAAAAACTATTACTATTACGACAACGTGTGTGGCAGAGGATTCAACCAATACAAAAAACGCGTGGAAGAGTGTTTGCAAATAGCATTGACATAACATTTTAGCATCATTCGCTTGATTAATAGGAAATTAATTTTACAAAAATGCTAACTTGCATGTCAAAGAATTATATCAAGGTAATTTTATAATTACATTAAAATTAACACTTAGTCCATAAAATTTTATCTGATTTGAATTTTTGTCTTTATAATTTTTTTTAAATATTAGTATTTATATTTTTTCTTATTTAAATTTTGGTTTCTATTAATAAAGTATCAATTATTATATTTTTTACTTATTTAAATTTTGATCTTTATAATTTATATTAATTAAAGTATTATTAGTCCTTATTTTTTATGAAGAATTAGTTCATATAATTTTTAATTAATAAGATATTAGTCTCTAAAAAATTAAAATTTAAATAAATAAAATTATAAGAATAGATATAAAGAAAAAGTTATAAAGACTAAAATCTAAATTAAGTAAAATTATATAGATTAATTATTTATTATAATCTTATAATTATTGTAATACATGTCAAATATCTAATTATAACTCACAAGTTAAAATTTTCTACTGGATGCACGTAAATATAGTAATTTAACTAGACTCATTTTATGATTTATTTTTCATATATGTTAGTATAATTTTTTTATATTATTATCTAATTACACATTATTATATTTAAATTTTATTAAAAAATATTTTGTGATAAAGGATAGTTTCAAAACCTAAAGTGAGGTCATACTTTTGTAAGAATCAAAAAAAATATTTAACTATAATAATAATTACATAAAAAGTCAAATTCTAATAAAAATATGTGAACAAATAATTAAATAATAATAAAAAATATTTCACACTTATAATAAATTAAAATTAGAGTACTCATTTAAATTTTTTTTTATAAGAAATTCGTTTTTTCAGACAGCCCAATGTGCAAAAAGTTTTCCAATATTTTTGAATTAATTTCAATTCAATTTTTTTCCTTTAGTTTTTGTTTTTTTTTTGTCCTTTTTTTTGTTAACATTTTGTTGGGGTCAAAACAATCATCGAATGGCCAGTAAGGAATGGGCCTGGTCCTAAAATTTGTTAATTTTGAAAAGGGCCTAGCCCCAAAAACAGAACCGGGGCTTGCCCTTTTGCTACATCATTCACTATATATATAATCTCCTCTAGGGTTTTGCGTTGTGGAGACACAGTCACAGAGCCGTTCCCCCTTCTCGGAGAGAGAGAGACAGAGAGAGAGCTCGCAGAGATGAAGACAATACTCTCCTCAGAGACCATGAACATCCCTGAAGGCGTGAGCATCAAGGTGAACGCCAAGGTCATCGAGGTGGAGGGTCCTCGCGGCAAGCTCGTCCGCGACTTCAAGCACCTCAACCTCGATTTCCAGCTCATCACCGACGAGAATGGCAAGAAGCTCAAGATCGACGCCTGGTTTGGTTCCCGCAAGACCTCTGCCGCTATCCGCACTGCTCTCAGCCACGTCGAGAATCTCATTACCGGGGTCACCAAGGGTTACCGCTACAAGATGCGCTTCGTCTATGCCCACTTCCCCATCAACGCAAGTATTACCCATAGCAACAAGTCCATCGAGATCCGAAACTTCCTTGGTGAAAAGAAGGTACTTTCCTGTTCCCCTTGTGCTTTCAGTGTTTGGGTAATGTAGCAGCCAAGTAGTTTTGTTTGCTCTCTGGTTTATGGTTCTGTATATTGTTTGCTTGTCATTGATTGATGGGATATTCATTTGCTGAGGCCATGTTAGATATATAAATTTGTTTGAAAATTTTGTTCTTGCAATCGATTAACCATTTTTCGCGCGTGACATTACCTTAAGATAATCATAGTTTATTAATGTATTCAATATTTGTTATGGTTGCATGTAGCAATTTCTGGCGTCGTTTGTTACTTATTGCCGTGTTTAACCAGATAATGCTTGTCAAAATGATTATATTGTGACTAGACTCTTTAGTGCGAGAGATTTATAATGTTATTGGAATTTCTTTTTTTTTTTCATTGCTGCAATCACAAGGGTTACTTTTGATTTGTGTATTTGAGATAGCAATAGTATTGTTACAACTTATAAGCAACCTTCTTCTTGTGAATGTAAAAGCGAAAACATTGGAGGTATTGAGATTGCTATATATGCCATTGGTATCAAATGATCAGCATTTATTGGTCAATATAGCATGCTGATTTATTGATGATTGGTGTGTAACTGTGTATTTTCAAAGAATTTAATTTCTTAGTCATCTAGTTAAGTATGTGAGTTATCACTATACTAGTGTAAAATTGTGTGCGTCTATGAATTGATTTTTGTCTTCTATCATAGTTTATTTCTAAGGCACTGCATTAAATAAGGTGATTGCCATTGGTTCGCAGAATTTACGAAATTATCCACTTTCTGCTTTTGGTGATGTTATAAGTTCTTTTGCTTGGATTTGCAAACCTCACTGTGGTTTCAGACAATGTTTCGTTGTATTAGTCCTTGTGTTTACATGCTTCCTTGTGTCCCTGGATAGCCAGGAGTTAGTATTAACTTCTTGCCACTTCAAAAACATGTTTTTGTTCCTTTTGTTGAACTTGATGCATTTTCATTTCTTATTCTTAAATTTTTCAACCATGTGTTTTCTGCTATTGGGCACAGGTGTCGTTTCACTAGTTTATATAAGTGTATCTAATGGCTGTTTTGTGGTATTGGTTGGCATAGACTTCCCTAAGGGTGAAACTTGATAGCCTCTTTTAGTTTAACTTGAAATATGTATTTGGTTACCCTTTCCTTAGGTGAGGAAAGTGGACATGCTTGATGGTGTTACAGTTGTTCGATCTGAAAAGGTCAAGGATGAGTTGGTTTTGGATGGAAATGACATTGAGCTTGTTTCTCGGTCTGCTGCCCTCATTAACCAGGTCTGTTCTCTTTCTTTTCACATGCTCAAACTCAAACCTTGTTCAACTTTGCTATTGCTTTGATTTTAATTGTATTTCTTTTTCGGATTGCAACAGAAATGCCATGTTAAGAATAAAGATATCCGGAAGTTCCTTGATGGTATCTATGTTAGCGAAAAGGGGACAGTAGATGAAGAGTAGATGGTGAACACATTGGCATATTGATCTTTAGTTTGAATCAAGCTTCTCTTCTGCATGGATTGCTTACTGTTTAGTGGCGAGTCTTTGGAGACAGTTTTTATTAGCTTGTTGAGATTGGATTTACAATTTTGTGTTATCAAAGTTATCTTTTTGGAAGATCTTATTTGCTGCTATATGCATTGGTATGGAAAATTTTCTGGAAGTTTTATTCCCTCGTGCATTGCTGTCTCCTGGCGACTTCTCTGTTATGAGTTAACACAAATAATAGGTGATTAGTTGAATTAACAAGTGGATAAATAATGCAAGGAGTGGTTAACTCAAGTAATTGATCAAAATTGATACGATTAAATTTACAAGATACATCATTTGGCACCAAAACTAAAGCAAAAGTGGTCCAGGTTTGTCTCAGTGATCAATTCTGCTCCTTATTTAACCGTCATATTTACCTGATTTTTTTTTCCCTCCAAATAATTTATATCAGAAATTCAGCTGCTCTGTTGTCTTTCAGCCGAGTCCAATTCATTAACTGCATGTTCCCAGTTGGCTTATTAACCATTTGCATCTAATACCGACTTCCTTCCTAGGCTTATCTGTAACTTTTCCACCATTATCACAAGCAGCAGTCATTTCATCCTGTGGAATGATCGAAAATTACTTTATCTTCTCGCGTGCAACGGCTTACTTATACTAAACCTTCTGCATGTCTTGCATACTTTTAATCTCCTAGCCGCCATAGGGCAATACCCAGTTGTGGTTTATTAAGTGACACCCCAATCAATGTGACCGAGCATTCTCCTTCCCCGATTCCAGCTTCAGCAATATCCCAGAATCGTCCATGACGTGAAGCTCGCAGGCAGTGCCAGGTTCTCAAACGAGAAGGGTGGTCTTCAAATTCCCCCACGAATCCCAAGATGCAGAGCAGACATAAGATATCAAGTAGGTCGGCTCGGCGGCTAGATACGCTTACCCCAACCTCAGCTTCCTCTGAAACCACCTTTTCTGTTCAGTTGAACAATTCCACTACCTCCGAGCAACATCCACAACACTCTTTTGGAACTTCACCTTCACCAGCCAAGGTTTTCTTCGTTCCCTTCAACTGAAACTAGCAAGGGTAGATCTTACTTGAGAATGATGCAGCAGCTACCAATGAATCTCCTAAGGATGAACCCGCACGCCCAACGTGTCCGAATAAAACCACTCAGCTTTACGTTTTCTGAACCTTCATCTGCAACTCAATGTTACCGTGAGATAGAGTTGCTGGGTAGTGATTCCAGAGGTGTATACTGCAGTACAGAGGAAAGCTTTCTAATGGCAGATTCTCACCTCAGTTTCTCAACTCACATGGGTCAGATAGGAGACGATTGTAGAACGAAATCAAAGCCATCAGCCAGATTCGCCACCCACAATTGATTCCTGTAAAAGGCTAGTGTCAAGACAACCATCTATGGCCTTTTCCGAAATGGTAGCTGGATATATGGCTATTTGGGGCCGGTGATCTGCCATGGACTCAGCGATTCAAGGTTATTGAAGATGTAACTCATGGCTTGAGCTTCCTCTACACCAAGCAACTTGGTGTTTTAGATGTTAGCTTCAGAGCTGTTTTGTGTGATTTTTGGGTTTGTGCTATCGAAGGCCATGGCTCCGAGTGTGAGAGTTATTAACTTATTATATGTTTGGGAATGATTATTTTTGTTGGTAAAAATTGGTTTTCTCTTTTTATAACATTTTTTATATAATTAATTTGAAATGAATTATAATATTTGATTACTTTAGATACATTAAAAAATAACTTTTTTTTAACTCAATTTTGAATATTTTGATTATTTAGTAGTTGAATATAATTTTATCACATTCATTTCAGTATAATTTTATTATATTTAATTTAAATAAATCATTTCATATTTTTTAATAATTTATTATATGAAAGTAATTTTTTTATATAATCTAAATAAAATATATTATTTTAAAAATGCTTTTTAATTAACATATTCAAATATAAAACACATTTTACATAAATAATTTAAAAAAAATCAATTATACATATAATTGATTATTATTATTATTATTATTATTATTATTATTATTATTATTATTTATTTTTTTTCACGACGCATACTTTGAGCATGTGAAAATAGATTTGTGAATATGGACTTGTGCACAAGATAGGGTGATTTATGTTTGCATTTTAAGTATGCTTTTGCATTTCCTTCGAAGCTTGACAGGAGCCTCTATGTATACGAGTATTTGGGACACTACGTAGAGTCTGCTTGTTATGTGATGAATGAAAAATGGTTGTTATTGGTACAAAAAGTGGACGATTTTTCATTTTTATTTCTATTTTTTGACTAGGGAAAATGGACCAAATTAGAATCTCACAACTAGGGAGAATGATAAGTACACAAGAGTCCAACTCTTCAATTTCCTAAGAGGAGAACGATACCATCATCAAACTTTTTTGAAGAAGAAACATTAAACCGATTCATGACTACCGTAAAAGTTGGATATGAAAATATAAAACATTGTTCACTATCAATTTTTAATCTAATTGATGACATAAAATGAATTTAATTAAAAAAATCAAGAATTTTCTTAAAATCAAATTATGAGTTCATAGTTTTTTTTAAAGATATTATGAGTTCATAAATTATTCATATACTTTTAATTATATTTGACATTTTTCACTGCTAAGACGAAGACCTGAACAAACTAAAAAAGGGTATTCTTACCTTGTTTGGCTAGGCAAAAATTGCAGCGAAGAGCGAAGCGGGGAGGGGTTTTATTAGGGCTTTATTAACGGCAACAGAACCAAAGAGGACGAAGATAATTGATGACCACGCTGAGAAATCGAAAGCAAGAAAATGACGAGCATTTGGAAAACCAATTCAGTGAACAGAGCCACGCGTTCTCTGAAGCAATTCACCACTCACCGAGCTCTCTCAACTTCATCCCCTTCGCTTCCCAAGCAATCCGTCCTCTTCCACTCCAAGCGTCCGCACTCTCGCCCGCGATTTCCCTCTCAAATCTCCTTCGTTCGTGGTTTTCGCCCCGGTCGCGATCCTATCTCCAGGTAATTTTATTGCAGATAAATGCATTCGACAATTCCATTTGTGGGTTGTGCTAGAAACTATGAAGTTTGTTTTCTTTTTTATTTATTGAAATTGTTTATCAGGAATTATGAGATTATTCCTCCAGTGAATTGGGGGATACGGATTGTACCGGAGAAGAAGGCGTTTGTCATCGAGCGATTTGGCAAGTACGTTAAGACTCTTCCGTCTGGAATCCATTTTTTGATTCCCTTTGTTGATCGGATTGCTTATGTACATTCGCTCAAGGAGGAGGCCATTAGCATTCCCGACCAGTCTGCCATCACCAAGGATAACGTCACCATCCTCATTGATGGGGTGCTTTACGTGAAGGTGGGGATTGATTGTATCTCTAATTGGCTTATTGCTTCTTGGTTTTTCTCGCTTGAGTGGTTAATGGGTTGCTTTTTTTTTTTTTTTTTTTTTTTTGGGTTTGCTATTTCTATGTGCAGATTGTGGATCCTAAGCTGGCTTCTTATGGGGTAGAGAATCCCATTTATGCTGTAATTCAGCTCGCACAAACGACAATGCGTAGTGAGCTTGGTAAGATTACTCTTGACAAGACCTTTGAGGAAAGGGATACACTAAATGAAAAGATTGTGGTGAGTTTAGTTCTTTGAATTGGTTTTGTATGCTACGGCTCTCATTTAAGTCATTTTGGCACCAGTGCCTTTTTTTTTTCTTTTTCTTTTATTTTCTTACTTAAGAAAACATCATAGCTACCTCAATTTCAAGGTATAATTAAAATCTTGTTAGTGGCAGTCTTGGACAAGCAGAAAATAGGTTAGTTCTGCACAGTGCACAGAATGTGCCTCTCTAGATAGAGCTATAAGGACTTGGTGGAAAGGGCTTTGTCTATCACATAATTTTTTTAGTCTTATTTGAATCAGATTATGAAAAGAGGAAGGGAAAAAAAAGAGAATAGGACAAGAGCTATAGAAGAAAATTTTGCAAGTCTGTGCTGGTTGTTTTATTGGCCCCTTTCTCCAATTATCAGATGCAATGTGGCCTTAACTTGTGATAACATAGGATCCAGTTGGTACCATGAATGTAAAAATTAATAGCCTGTTTGTTTTACCGGGCCATAGCATTGCAAATGGGCATTGTGTTGAAGCAGAAAATTTTTACTTTCACAAAAAGTATCTTGAACACTGTGCAGCATTCACTAAAATGTAATCCAAACATGCTTTAAGATTTTTTGGCTGCCCATTCATAACCATGAACAAGTTAATTCATTTCACCAACTTGACTTTAGTACATTTATTTAGTCAGTTAATCACCTATTGTCTTATAGTCACCCAACTTCAGGGTTAGCGTTAGCCTTATTGTTCTCTGATGCTCAAACTGAAAGACATGCAAATTGTCCTGTAGCCACAACATATATATTATCAAAATTAAAATTATTGTTCACTCAGTCTTAACTCTTGACCTTGAACACTGGTGCAAACTCAAACTTAAGCTTAAGCAGTACAGGCATTCATCTTCAGAGCCAGATGCAGAATGTAAAGAAACAGAAAATGTAAAAGAAACCAAATGCAGCTTCAGTTTTCTAGTTTACTTTGAAAAGTTTGTAAGAACTAAGAATTACACGGTAGTTTTTAGTTTCAAATGCCCCCAACAATTAGAGATGATTTCAATGGATATTCAATTTTGTTTACTCTTATCATCTGTGTGGCAAATTATTTCTATGGCTATACCATGCCTTTGGTAGTATTTGGGACAGTATTGGGGTTGTTGGATTTTAAACATGAATGCCTTATTGTAGAAATATCTTTGAGTAAAATATATTTTACCCCCCGTGAAGTTTGGTTTTGAGTGAAATCATTGTTTTCAGTTGAATCAAACAGGATATTCGTTAAAGTGGAGATAAAAAATATATGCTAGGAAGGTTAAATGACAAAAATCTAAACTTTAGGGGATTTAAGTGATAAAAATCCTAACTTCAAGGGGATTAAGTGATAAAAATCCAAACTTCAAGGGGATTAAGTGATAAAAATCCAAACTTTAGGATAGTTAAGTGATAAAAAATAATTTTCTAGGTAGAGAGGGCTATACTTCAAGGAGGTAAAGTGTATTTTATCCAAATATCTTGTAGATTTGTATATATGTGTACAGTCAATTAGTTCTTTAATTGAGGAGCTATTTTTGGAGTTGATTACTATTGTAATTATGACTGTAATTAATACCATACTAGTAAAAATATATCGTTGTGTGGTATGGCTTAGAAATACTCTGTTGATGTACCTTTTATGCTCCTTTGTGAAACAGTTCTGTCCGTGACCTGCGTCATGTTATAAAATTGATTGCGTACATTGATTGTTATTAGCAAATTCTAATACCTGAATATCCCTCTCTTTCGTTACCCCACCCCTTGTTCCTGTGTGTTTCTGTCTCTGGATTCAGAAAAGTACAGTACACATCTCCATCATATCTGCAAGGGGGAAAATTGATGTGTATCCGTTCCTTTCACAAATTTAGATTCCAAGGCTTGCAGTTGCTGGCAACAAAAGATTTGTTAAAATCTTATCGTTGTCCATTTAAGATGTATTTTTACTTGGGGTTAGGAAGCAATTGTTACACTGGATTATGGGTTTATATATCATATTGTAATAGGAAGTCTGGCATGAGTATTCACTACTTCCTTTCCCTCCTGACTTGAGTATTATATAGTGCTTTTGAATAAGCTTAGAATAACTACTATTTTAACACACTCTTACCATTTGAAAGATTAAACATGGTTTCTAAACCTGCTTGGTGCTTGGTTGTTAGTATTTGCCTATGAAAGTAAACCTGCAATAACAGGATTATATAAGTGTTCTTGAAAAAGTATATAAAGAACAAGTCTTTTATCACCTGCAGCCAAATAATGGTTATTTGTGTGAAAAAATTGTTGCAGGAGGCCATTAATGTGGCTGCAAAAAGTTGGGGTCTGGAGTGCCTTCGGTATGAAATAAGTAAGTTTTGGCAATCTCTGAAAGATTTTCCTTTATTATTTACTTGACAGTTTTTGTGTAATTTCTTTTGTGGTTGTCCTTCTGCAGGGGATATATCTCCTCCTCGTGGAGTGAGAGCAGCTATGGAGATGCAAGCAGAAGCAGAAAGGAAAAAGAGAGCTCAAATTCTTGAGTCTGAAGGTAATCAATTTGATATTTCAATTCTTCAGGTGTTCAAGGATGATATTTTACATTATTTCTCATCCTGAAATTAATTTTAGTACCCATGTCATCCAACTTTGTAGCCTGTTTATTTATTGGCACTGATGACGTTTAGTGTTAAACAGGAGAAAGACAGGCCAACATAAACATTGCTGATGGAAAGAAGAGTGCAGTGATCTTAGCGTCAGAAGCTGCAAGGATGGATCAAATTAACAGAGCTCAAGGTTAATTACATGTTGATATATCAGTTCAAACTTCCAACTATAGCAATATTAACTCTTTAAGATAGCTTTGATGTCTGCTAAACATGATGTGCTACCTCGTTATTTGACTTCAAACTCTGTTATTTATATCAAAATATTTATATATAGATTTTCTTTTTGAGAGAAATAATTTTCTGCAAGACAAGAGGATGATGAATTTTTGGTTGGATGAAAGTCTTACTTGAGTACCTGACTTGTGTTCTTTTGTAACATGCTGCCATTAATGTTTCAATTTGACATGCTGTCAATTTCTGTTTCCTTCATCTTTCAATTGATTTTAGAAGAAACCACAACTGATGAGCTTGATTGATGTTCCCTTACCATATTGTCACTTCCCCTTTAAACCCTTCTAAGTAACACCGTCCGTTTTCAGGTGAGGCTGAAGCCATCCTGGCTAAAGCTAGAGCTACAGCTGAAGGACTTGCTCTTGTGTCACAGTCCCTAAAAGAAAATGGAGGACCAGAGGTGAGGTTCTTCAGTTTTTTCATTTTTCATGTATCACACCTTGTACGAGCAGTAAACTACATATTGATGAGGTTAATTCATGTTGGTTGTTATATGTTGCATATGTTCTAAAGAAAAGTATACAAGGTGTGTTGGCCGAAAAAAAGTGTAGATTACAACCCTTTATGCTCATATTTCTATTGTTTGCGCATCAAAGATGCATGGCATGTATAATTTTTGGATGAGCTAGCATGCAAGCCAAATAGACTAAATGTGTGACTTTGGGACTTGCGTATATAAATCACATTATCGCACTCAAGGTTTTCTTTGCAGGATCTGGTAGACTATTTCGTTGTAATGTTTGATTTCTTGAAAACATTCAAGTATGAGACCATATAAATAGTGTAGAAGGGTTTATTATGTTTGAATTGGTTTATCCCTGAAGCCGAAAAAAATTAGTGGTGCTATCTGGTGTATAAAATTGCCTCTTAATTGGCCATTGGACATATTTGTTAACCTTATTGAGTCTCACGGAATGACATGGAAGGAATTAATACTGTCATTTGGTTTGCAGGCGGCAAGTTTGAGGATTGCAGAGCAATATATTCAAGCCTTCAGCAACATAGCCAAGGAGGTAGTAGCCTACAAGCTCATTAACATTCAAGTTCCTGCATGACACAATTTGTTCAATTTGAAATTTGTTTCATATTTTATTCTTTACTTTTTCCTCAGGGCACGACAATGTTGCTTCCTAGCTCTGCATCCAATCCGGCTAACATGATGGCTCAAGCTCTTACCATGTACAAAAGCCTGGTTGGTAATGTTACCAGTGATAGGCTTAATGGAACCACCCCCCCTGCAATAGCAGAACAACTAGATGGAGATGATTCCTCTGGCGAGGCTAAAGATGAGAGCTCGACAACTGCTAGTACCACTAATGAAATCCCAGATTACCGTGGAAAATCTGGATTTTCACTTCAGAGCCCCAAATAGGGGGAATAGTCCTTGATTTTACAGAACTTGTCATTCTGATGAATTTAATTTGTTTTTTTGGTCTGTGGATGTTGCCTATGAAAATTGAGTTCAGAGAGAGGAAACCGGAAGAGTTTAGTTTGATTTTACTTGTGTTGCCAGTGGCTGTAGCATTGATTACAGGATAAGTGTAGTTTATGATTAGACAAAGTAAATCTCTTTTCTTCCTAACTGCCAAATTTGGAGAGAAAGGAATGAGGAAATAAAAAAGTTATCCTGCCTTCTCTCTTTATCTGTTCATACTTCTTATATTTTCTTCCTTAATTACTGTTACCTAAACGGCTTCTTTTGAATTTAGCTGAAAAATTATATATAGGGTTTTTGGTGGTGCATAGCATATGCTGCACTGGAACGCGAGGGCTACATCCCAGCTTTACAACCGAACTGGGAAGATCGTAAAGACTACGTGGTGATTACAATTAGAGTAGTATTACACATAAAAAAAAAAATTAGTGATAGAGATTACTCTTATTTATGAGTCAATAGTGATATCATATGATATCATTATGTCAAACATCATGCCAAATTAATTATAGCTTAGTAGTATATTCTTTACATTTATTTAAAGATTTGAGGTTATAAACATTATCTAATCGTGAAAAATTATGCCTAAGGACACTTTTTATTTAATTTTCAAGGGCATTAAAGATTTTATTTATTTTAAAATAAAATGTGATTATTTTGTTTTTAATGAGATGACTTAATAGTTGAGCATTGGATACCTATAAGGATATGTCTTAATAGTAAGTTAAAATTTTAATAAGACAAATTTTATTTGTAATATTAAGAAGATTCAAGAAAAATTAGTCTCATACTTAAAAGGTGTGTGAATACCTCGTAGGAACATGGGTCCAAGATTTAAATTCTATTGTCAATGGGATTAGATTTATAGATAAGTAATGAACTATAACTTAACAAAATAACTAAATCCAATGTGATTATCTAAATATCTTAAAATAAATAAAAGTTTTCATGTTCATTTCTTTGTTACTAATAAACACCAAAGTTCTTTGGCATAACTTCTTCTCTACTTCCGTTTGTGTATTCATAAATATTTTGCTATTAATCTTAAATATACATTTATCAATTTTTATGATGAGTATGGATTATACACAAATAATTATTTTCCTTGCCTGAAACTCCTTTAATAAATGCGGGATTTAATTCCAAAGTCTTGCTTCTACATTTATACAACGCTATTTGCCTTAAACTCTTACAAATAGAATAATCTAAAGAGATAACGTTAAGGTTAATTGTATATTGCCATTTTTTTTTGTCTTAGGCATCTAATAGCCAGATTTTCCAGCTGGGATGTTGGAGTTGGGTTTTGTCTTATACATATTTGAGAGACCCTTAGACTAATTGTGCTGTGTAATTGTATATTATCAATTTTCCATATCCTAAGAATATGTTTAAAATCATTAAAATTATATTAAATTGGACTGAATTGAGTTAAATTAAATTAAATTAAAAATTAATTATCACATGTAGAACATATTATAAAAAGTATTATTTAAATTAATTTAAAAATTAATTTTTATATATGGAATACACTAAAAGTAAATTAAATTGATTTTGTTTTAATAAATTTACTTTTTCACTCTTACTTATAATAATATGATATCTTTTTATTAAGAGTAAAATATTAAATTTAAACAAAAATCTATTAAAATCTACTTAAATTCTTTTATTTTTAACTGAGTTTTTAAATTAACTTAATTAAAATCTATCAAATTTTTATGAAATTTCACATCATATTTATTTCTATGTTATAATTTTTATTTTTACAAATAAAATTAAATCCCAAAATTTATCATTCGAAACACCCACTTGAGGAAAATGCCATTTAGAAGCTTACCCAAAAGAGGGGGGAAAAAAAAAAGCCATTTTGAAAGGTCCTCATTTATCCTGGTTTCTTCATTTTCCTTGTTATCGGGAATTAAGTAACCTAAGTTCCTAGCGAAATGTGAAATTCCATTTATAAAGCAGATTGCAACGAATTTTGTTTTCTTGTAAATATTAGACAGGAAACCAACGAATATGAAAGCAAAAGGAATACTGATCTACAATTGTGGCAGGTTTATTTAAACAATGTACAAATAAGAAATCCACAAACTAATCAAGGTTCACTGCACATAATGCAAGCTTCGCTTTGCAGCATTATCGTCTCAATTGCATGAAACAATATTAAGGAAACACCAAACGCCTCTATTACTATTCAATTGAATTGCATAACCTTACGCAATATCAACTTCCTAGACATTCTCTGCAAACTCAGATAATGTTGGTAAGCTAAGACCACCAGCAATAGAAAACTCCAAGATACATCAGTTATTTGACAACAGGCTGATTTGAATGCATTACTGACAAAATGCCTCGTACTTAGAATGTCCTATGGTAGTCAAGTGTTTCACATTCACCCTGCCTTACATTAACCAAATTACTAAAAAATTCAGTTATTCTAAGAAGAAAATTATGATGCTCCGTTTCCACTCTTATCCATGTTCTTTCTACAGCTAGGGATGACTAACATGTAGCTTGCAATAGTACAAGTTCACGAAACATGACCACATCAAAGTACAGGCTGTAGAAGTTCAAGAAAAGCTATCCCATACGCGGCCAAATGATCTGAATTCTATAGCGTTCTTAATCAAAGTTTAAAGAAAAAAAAAATCGTAGCAAAAGAACACTCTTGGCTTAAACCACAACAATCTGTCAATCTTAACGAAAAACACAATGATATACAAAATATAAGAATAAAGAATGGCCGTGTCGTTAATTAACAAAAAGAATCTCAAAAGAAAAAAAAATAAAGAATCTCAAAAGAAAGTAAATCGACATCTTTAAATTCCTCTATTGAGACAGAGAACAATGCACCCAAATGCCGGAACTCTCACTACCAACAGAAGACCAGACATGTACATAAAAATGAACCACATCCTCGTAAATGCTACATACACTCTGTTCTGTCAGCAATTAGAAAAGACCAAAGAATACCGAGAAGCCGAGCACGATGAGCCAGACGATATGCACCAAAAGGAGTGCCTGACCAGAGAGAGGGGCCGAACCCCCGTTGCCCACTTCACAGAACCCCAATTTGGCGACTTTAGCGCCTGCGCAGGCGGCTTCGGCGCAGCCACACCAGTAGGTGACGCCGTCAACGCCGCAGACGGGGTCGGTCCGGAAGCAGTTGACGGGGCACGAAGATGGCAATGCTCCGGCGCACAGATTCTGGCCTTCGCCGGCGGCATGAGACGGTAACCGGAGGACGGAGGAGGATTCATCTTCCGCCAGTACAGAGGGGAAGACGCAGAGGGCGAAGACGACGATCCCAACGGCTATAAAGCGAGGAAAGGACGGGGCTTGGGAGGATCCGGACATGATCGATTATCGGAGAGGCGAGCGAGCTTCGTAAAGCTCGCCTGCCGAATTCTAGAGCCCAATAGGCTAAATTTATTGAAATTATGAACAGAATGCGATCATAATTGGAAGAGGGAATCAGAGGGTTGAAAATTGAAATGGGTTTGAACTTTTGAACCCTAATGGACAAAATTGCGGGTTTTCTAGGATGAAGGCAAAAGAGTCAGAGAAAAGGGAAAGAAAGAATCTTTGTCGCAGAAGGAGAATGGGTCTCTGTTGTTTTGCTTGGAAGATGGGTGAAGACCGCGGAATGAGCTGGGAAATGGAAATTGGGAAGAGGGAAAAGGGCTTTTATGTATTGGCGGGGCGTTTGGTTGTTTCTTGTTGGTAACTGGTCTGCTTTATTCACTGTGCACTTTGACACCTTCCTTTTGTTTTTTTGGTTACACCTACACGCCTTCCTTTGTTACTTCCATTCATGCACAATGTTATTCTTTGTCAAATCCATCCTTATATAGAAGAATACATTTGTCTTGATTCTATAATGTCTCAAGTAATGGCCAAAAAAAAAAAACCTCAAGTGATGATTTTTTTTTTCTTTTAATGTTAATATGGGCATAATTTTTATTGGATTTTATTTGCATGCCTAATTGAGCTGGCTTTCTTTGTTCAGGAGAAAAGTTTTCTTTTCTTTTTTTTTTTCTTTTGGGTTACTAAGAGGAGAAAAGGCTTAGCCAGTAAGCAACCATTTTACGTATTACATAAACCGTGTTGTCTTTTTGTTTACTTTTTTACTATTATAAATTGAATCATAGCCCTTAAAACAGACTGATTTAGAAAAAAAAAACAGCAGCAGAGATTTAATATATTTTAAAAGGAAATAAAAGTTAACCTTAAAAGCTTAAGAGAATCAAAAGGAAAGCGGATTAAGTGTTAAAAAGATGACTTCGTTTACTTTAGGAAAATTATATATATTTTAAGTTATTTTAAAGATTATTTAAATTTTTTTTAATCTTTTTATAAAAATAGTATTTTTTTTTGTCTATTTTTATCTATGATTTAAGATAATTGCATAAAGATAAAAAAAATTATTAAATAGTCTAATTTATAAAAAATATAATTTAATATGATTAAATTGTCCTTTCTCTCAATTCATTAATACTTTCTCTTTTTTAATTTCACTTACTCTATTAATTCTCTTCATTAAAAAATAAAAGTAAAGTTAGAAAAAATTAATTAATACTTCCTTTATATTCTCAAATAAAAAATATTTTAGGATAAAAAAATTTCTCTTACATGATAAATAAAATTAGACAAATGAAATAATTTTATTTGGATTGTTTGAGATCATAAGAAAAAATTTAAGAAAGTAAGATCTTATAATAATAATTTCATATGAATTGAGTTAGTATTCAATGTATCTTATCTAATAACATTCATTAGATTAATTAATTTTATTTACATTAAATTAGTATTTAGTACACATTATCTAATAAAATTTACTATACTCAATAGATTTTAAAAAGGAAATTATATTAATTATACAAAATCAAAATAAAGATACTTGGAGCAATACAATGAATAAGAAATAATCTAAAAAATATAATAAAGTATAGTGTATAAAAAATGTGAAACTTTTCTTGTTGTATGTTGTGTCTAAAATTATTGAAGACAGACAAAGAAAATAAAAGTTCACCATAAAAAAATGAGAATATATTTCAAGTAATAATAATGATACAAGTGCTATCGGTTCGACGAGGAAATGGTGGTCTTGGTTAAGGCAGAAAAATAAGATAGAAGCTGCCAGCTAATAATAATGGTATACTGTATAAAAATCACAAAAAAAATGGTATATTTTGAGAATGAAAGAGACAAATATTCTAAGATGAATTTAATAACATAAAAGAAAAATAAAACAAAATATTTACTTTATATCGGATAAATAGTATGAAAAATAAGGAAATACAAATTATTCATCTTTGCTTTCCTCTTTATTCACATATATCAAGTGGACCACTAAATTAAGTTTTCTTATAATCCCTTATCCCCATCAACTTTATTGTAATGCCACTATTTTAGAACGTTTCTTTTGTCATGATTATTAAACTAGCAAACAATTATGTTAATTTTTTTATAATATGTAACTAATTTAATTAATGTTGAATTAACCTTACATGTCTAATTGAGCTGGCTTCTTTGTTGAGAAGAAGCTTAAGCTCTAAGCAACAATTTTGTTTGTATCTCAAAATTTATAATTACTAGGCTTACACTGTGTCATATACCGCGTTGATTTTTTTTAAATATTAATAACAATTAAATCATCGAAAGAAAGTCATAGGAAAAAATGAGGATTTTAAAAAGAAAATAGTTATAGCCAATGGCGGGAATTCTTAGGGGCATGGGAGTGCAGATGCACCCCAAATATTTTTGTTTTTCTTTTAGAATTAGGAATAAATAAGTAATTTTGTCTTCTAAAAATTTATTTTTCACTAATCCACTAACTCAGCAACTCACATAATTTATACAAACTAAAACAATAAAAAATTATTGCATCGTTAAATAAATAAAAAATTAATAGATTATTAATGTTCATTTAATGATATATTAATTTTTTTATTAGTTTAATGAGTAGACTAAATTTATAAAAGAATTTATTTTAGAATTCAAATCTCAAAAATGTGTTTTCTTCCACAAAATTTGACTCTAGTTTACCTCTATCTTTTTGATGTACTATAACTACAACACTGGCAAACCCAATTTGAAAGACAAATGGTAGTCTTACAACAATAATTGTGACACTTTTATCCCAAATCATCATATTGTAGTCTTGATTATTGCTCCTTCTTAAATTTTAGGTCAAGTTCTGTAGCTTGGTTTAGGCAAAAAATTGAAAAAGGAAAGTATATTATTAGTACAAATCAAAATAAAGATATTCTTAGACTAATAAAGGGAATTATAAATAATTTTAAAAAATATTGATAAATATAATAAGATAAAATAAGATGCAATGTGAAACTTTGCTTTTTCTGTGTGTGACCAAAATTATTGAACCTAGCAAAAGAAAAAAATATTATGGACAAAGGAGAAAATTTGACAATGAGAAAAATATAATACATTAATTCCAAATAATTAAAAAAAAAAACGAGTGCTATGTTTTTAGAAGAAACGGTGTAGCTTGTTTAGGCAGAAAAGTTAGAGAAGAGAAGCTACCCCCTCATAGTATTATATATGAATTTTGCAAATGAAAGAAACTTTTTATCTCAAAATATATTTCATAGCAGAAATGAAAATTTTAAAATAAAAAATATTTTAATCTTTAATATATTGATGTTTGAAAACGATAAGAAAATAATATATTGAAAAAGTTAGTTGCGAGATAAGGATGGAAGAATGTACGAAAAAGACAAGGAATTGAACAATTATTGTTTGTTCTCAAATCAGGCCAATTTGGTACCTGATTTAACAATTTTTTTTAATTTTTTATTGAAATAATGATTGTCATAACATAATAAATATATTACTAAAAAATATATAATTATTTTGTTATAAAAAGTAATTATGTTCTTGATAATTTTACTAAAATAATCTTATTTCATAAAAACAATCACACTCAATGTTGATAGGAGTTCACATTGAAATTCCAGTAATGCTTTGGAGGAAGCAATTCCATGGCTCGAGCTTGGTTCTTGCGTTGGGGAGGAAGGTGAACCAGTTGGTGCTTCCCAACAATAAAAGTTTGTCTTTTGTTCTCATCTTCTTCTTGGGCTACAGCTTGGACTTGCAGCAGATAGAGCTACCGTGGGGCATTTTTTTTTAATTTTTTTTTTATTTTTAAACAGAAAAGAAAGGAACTGTCATCATTGCCATATTTGGAAGAAGATTAATCAAAACACGAGATTATTATTTAATTCTAACTCCAACTTTGCAAGATGATTATATTAGTGTTTAAGTTATTCTCCAAGAATATGTAAGAATCTGACATTTGTATTAACATAATTTTTTATTGTAGGTTGCCATTATTTCATGTTTTAATAAAGATATATTGAAGATATGTAGAGGTTCTTTTTTTTTTTTTGTGGAAGTCATATAGAGGTTCTAAGTTGTTTTGGGCCTCCCATATTTATTGGGCCTAATATTGTAAGAGATATAGGGAGAGAGAGAGAGAGTTATGCTTACACTTGGCAGTCCCATTCATTCAATCGTGAGAATTGCAACCATCTGAGTCAATGCTAGCATCATTTGGTTTCTGTTTGAGATTGATTTTGACATCTAGTTTTCATTCCGGCTGGGGAGAGGCGAAAGGAAAAATGAATATATGAAAGAAGAAAGAAAAGACAGGAGAAAAAAGACAAAAAAAGAAAACTTGGACAAGTACGTTTAAACAAGATTTGATAAAGCGTAAACACTATCCAAAACCCATTTCTATACCATAATAACACAGTAACAGACCAATAGTCAATTGCGTAAGATAACAGTGAATATTCATGTGAGTGGAACTGTGACTGTGAAGAGATATGCAAGCTAAATATTCCACATCAAGTAATAATAAAGAAGAATATATACCACAATATATGCCAAAGGCACCAAAGACACAAATCTATTTTGTTTTCTTTTTTTGGTGTTTACTAATTTTTAATACGTGAGATTTTATTTTTTTTATATCATACTTATTTTAATTATGTATAAGTCACGTTATATATGTATATATATATATTCATTTTAATTTTAAATAAATAATAAATATATATAATATGTAAATCAATTTCAATATTAATTAGTAATTGAAAAATATTTAAATATTTTAGATGAATTAAAATTTATTTTACTTTTTTATGGACAGTTTAAATTAATTGTTATACAATGTAAGATTGTTCACACGTTTATTTGGATTCAAGAGAAAGAAAAAAAATTCAAACCAACTGATTTTGATCACGTTAATTCAGATTAATTTTGTCAAACTTTTATTGTAACCTGAACCAATTTGGGTTGGTTTGATACAGGTAATCATGTTAACATTTGTTTTTGAAAAAATTCTAACAAAACAACGTCATTTTATAATAATTTTTTATAAAAAATAATAAAATACTCAATGTGACATTGTTTTATATTTAAAATATTTAAAATATATATAAAAAATTTGAGTTTCGAATTGATCAAATTTAAGAAACATAAATTTAATACTCAAACTGATAAAGAAAGTTGAATTATATCTGTATTTAGATTAATTTATTTTATATTTTAAATAATTAATAATTAAATTTTATTAATTTTTTTTTAAAAAAATAAATAATGTTTTCTTGAAAAAATAATATCTCCTATAATTCAGGTTAAATCAAAATTTTCCTGATAACTCAATTCAACACATACTTAAGAGTTGATTCGATTTGGATTGATGGAATTGACGGGTAAAGCTGAACCAATAAACAGGATGTCCAATCCATTGCCAAAACACACATTTATCCACCAAAATCAAACGTGTGGACGCACAAAAATCAGTAGTATCTTTCATGCATGCACGCGCAACCAACACTTGATGAGACTCAAAATATCCAATGACGCTGTTTTCTTTTTTTTTTTGGGGGGGGGGGAGGCGGGGGTTGGCGAGGTTAAAAACTCGTTATCTAATTTGTAAGGTTTTGAAAATTAAAATTGGTCATTGAACTAGTCAAGATATTTGTAAGGTTCTGAAAATTGAATCGGTCATTGAATTAGTCGAGGTACTGATTTTAAGGTTCAATGGTCGAACCGTGATCGAATCGGAATATAATTAAATATATATTTATATTTATATATAAATATATATAATTATTTATATAGTATTAAAATAAATAAAAATTATAAAAATATAATATAAATCAATAATAAAATTATTTGAAACATAAAAAAATAATATCATAGATCAAAAAAATGTTACATTCATATAAGCAACACAACAAAAAAAATGTCATAAAGTAAAAAAAATATTACATTCATATAAATAACATAAGTTCAACAATATTCCATCAAAAGTAATCATAAAAAATTCACAAATTATACAGGATCATCATAATCAGTATTAAGTTGTTGAATATTTTCATTAAAAAGATCTTCTTGTTCATCTCCACCATCATGATCATCATCAAATGAAGGCTGCATTGTTGCTTGACTTGCTTCAGCCATACCAAATTCAGTATCAATATCTCTACCTTCTAAGAAAATAAAAGACTTAGTTAGTTAACAGTAATATCTCTACCTTCTAATAAAGTAATGCTAGGCTTCAATGGCCTGGGGCAAAAATAACTAAGTGAAATTTTTCGTTTATAAAGATATTTTATGTAGGCAAAATCTAATACTGAACCAACATAAAAAGTTAAAAACACCAACTGTCAACATCAATTTTGCAATTCTGGTTGAATAAAGAATAATGGAATTAGTAATCTTGTATTTACCTGGATCTGGAGATAATTAATGGAAGATTGACAATTGGGAAGCATGGTGTTTTAAAACCATTATCAAGGCTGGAAATTGGACGCAGACGCAGAGGTGTATCCGTGTATACCTTGAGGATCTTCGATGGCGATAACTCACAGCGAGGAGTCGAGGACGCAGACGCAGCGAGGGTTTCCGCTTCCGCCGCGCGAAGCCTTCGTTTTTTGACGGTAAGAGACGAGGAGTCGAGAACGCAAACGCACGCAGTGAGAGTTTTCGCTTCCGCAGCGAGGGTTTCCGCTTCCGCCGCGAAGCCTTCGTTTTCTGACGGTGAGAGACGAGCAGCGACGACGCAGACGCAGCGAGGAGCGAGGGTTTCAGTTTTCATTCAAATCGACACGACATCGTCGCCTTTTTTTTTTTGGAAAATGTATATTAAAACGACGTCGTTTTGACATAAAATGTTCAAAAAAAAAAAGAGCATAACCGGGCAACCGTACGGACAGTAGCCGGTTTGCCCGGTTTGAGACCGGTTCACCGGTTTTTGACTGCTTTTTTGATCCCACCGGTTCTGAAAGATAACCCGAACCGGTGAGGGAACCGGTTCCCGGTCCGACCGGTTGAACCGATCGGTTCGGTCCGATTTTCAGAACATTGCTAATTTGTGTTGTGTCGTGTCGTCAGATAAAACACGCTAAATCATCCCATATATAATCACAGACATGTAAACAATTGGTACATGGTATGTAAAGCGTTTTTCATTAGTTTTGAACTTTGAAAGTTTTACACGTTTTTTGAGATCAGTGAGAATTAACTAAATCTCTTGGGTCATATATAGTTTATTTTGTGGTTGCTAACAACAAATTATGAACTTAATCTATCCCTTATGGCATCAAAATGAAATACCAAGAAAATAGAAATTGATAAAATATTTCAGGAGATATGAAGGGAGTGCATGAGAATGGACTGTAAACATAAAATTTGTATCCTTTATATTAGAGTTCATCATATAAGAACACAATTGGGATCTTAAAAATTCATAATTTTCACATGCATTAAGGTTAAATCAATAAATGGTACTAACCTTTGTCCATGATGCGAAATAAACTTCAAATTTGCGAAACCTTCTTGATTGTTAAATCTTTATCGGTCTCTTCCCCTTTCTTGCTTACGTTTTTCTCTTCTTGATGGAAAAAAATAAATCTCAGCGCATCCTTAATGGGTAGAGACTGAATATATGAGGGTTCATTTGAAATTCAAAACCATCAGTTATCGGTTTCTTTCAAATTCAAAACCATCAATTATCGGTTTATTTTAAATTTCAAAACCATCAGTTATCACCAGGATAACTTCCCACAATCATCAGATAACTGCTCTCATCAAGCAATTACTTAATTACCCTTTTCATAACCTCTCTTAACTTACAACTAAATTTACCTTTTAGCCCTTTAACATGTTTTAATTAAATCATGCTTAATTTCCATTAAACATGAGACACATTTATAACATTCTCCCACTTGGCTCATGTGGTAAATGTCATTCCATGATTTAATAAAACATCAACTTTAATGCGCATAAATTTAGCTAAAGGTTTCATACATTAGTAGCATCATAATTCATAATTAGGAATAAAACTAACAAGAGTCATGGCGGTTTTACACTATCAAATCGATATAGTTCCTTCCATGTACCACTATATTAGCTTTTCTCCCAAACATGATACTTAAATAGGAAGTACATATTATGTTCAACAGTAATGTCTCTATTAGAGACAAATCTTGTATTTCAACATAATCATTCATACATGCATATATACATAAATTTGAAAACAAGAAAATTTCAGAAACTTATATATTAATGAGCTCAGAGTATCAATAACCAATAATAACAATAATGTTTAACATTCGCTAGCAGACATAATGCCCATACTATACACATGACCAGTAAATGTCTTGGGCTGTAATCTCTTCGTCAAGGGATCAGCTATTATAAAATCGGTGCTAACATGCTCTATTGACACTTTATGTTTCTAAACATCTTCTTTAACGGCAAAGTATTTCAACTCCATATGCTTAGCACCTTTGGAATACTTGTCATTTTTAGAAAAGAAGACTGCTGCGGAATTGTCACAATAAATTTCAGCGGCCTATCAATACTGTCGACTAATCCAAGCCCTGAAATAAAATTTCACAACCATTTAGCCTGAACCATGCCTCAAAGCATGCAACAAATTCAGCATAGTGGATGTAGCAATTACAGACTGTTTCGTACTTTTCATGATATAGCTCCTCTAGCTAAAAGATATAAGTAGCCAAAAATGGATTTTCTTGTATTCACACATCCGGTAAAGTCTGAATCTGAATATCTAATGACCTCAAGGTTGTTGGATTTCCTATAAGTAAGCATGTGATTATTTGTTCCTTGCAAATATCTCAGAACTTTTCTTTGCAGCTTTTCAATGATCCATACCAGGATTACTCTGGTATTTTCCTAATATTTCAACTGCAAAATTGATATCTGGTCTCGTACAAGTCTGAGCATACATTAAGCTCCCAACAAGTGATGCATATGGAATTGCTTCCATTTCTTTCCGTTCCAAATCATTCTTAGGACATTGCATGAGACTAAATTTGTCTTCTTTCTGAATTGGAACCGGAGATGATGAGCACGTTTCCATTCTAACTCTCTCTAAAACTTTATTAATATATGCTTTCTGAGACAACCCTAACAATCCTTGTGATCTGTTACGAAATATCTCTATCCCAATCACATAAGTTGTCTCACCCATATCTTTCATTTCAAAGTTACTAGAGCGAAATATCTTAGTCTCACTCAGAAGACCAAGATTATTAGTTGCAAGCAAGAAGTCATCAACATACAGAATCAAAAATATAAACTTACTCCTACTGACCTTTAGATATATACACCGATCAACGATGTTTTCTTTAAATCCAAAAGAAATAACGGTATCGTTAAACTTAAGGTACCATTATCGTGAAGCTTGTTTAAGTCCGTATATTGATTTCTTAAGTCTACACACCATATGCTCTTTTCCTTTTTCTATGAACCCCATTGGTTGGTCCATGTATATATCTTCCTCTAAATTCTCATTTAGAAAGGTAATTTTCACATCCATTTGGTATAATTCTAAATCATAATGAGCCACCAATGCCATAATGATTCTTAAAGAATCCTTCTTGGAGACTGGTGAAAAGGTTTTCTTATAGTCAATGCTATATTTCTGAGTGAATCCTTTTTGCAACTAGTCTGGCCTTATAACGTTCTAAATTACCACGAGAGTCATATTTGGTCTTAAAGACCCATTTACATCCAACTCTCTTACAACCTTCTAGTAACTCAATAAGGTCCCAAACTTCATTCTGTTCCATAGATTTCAATTCTTCTTTCATGGCATCAAACCATTTTTTACCATTATTACTATTCATGGCTTGTGAAAACGTAACTGGATCACCTTCCATTCCCAAGTCAAATTCAGACTCTTGTAAATATACCACATAGTCATTAGAAATAGCGGATCTCCTTTCTCTTTGAGATTTTCTTAATGTTATTTGTTGTGGTTCTTCTACTATGAGCTCATTCGGTTTATTTACTGTGACTTCATTGTAAGTAGTGGAATCATTTATTTGTTATTCTTCATTATTATTAATTGGTACAATAACATGAGGAACAACAACCTTATTAGAGACACAAGTCAAGGGAACTTATACTCTCAATTATTGAATCTCCACTTTACGTGTTGTTTCGCTCCCACTAACTTCACCATTCT
The DNA here is from genome assembly GCA_019955255.1 of Castanospermum australe. Taxonomy (NCBI): domain Eukaryota; kingdom Viridiplantae; phylum Streptophyta; class Magnoliopsida; order Fabales; family Fabaceae; genus Castanospermum; species Castanospermum australe. The sequence continues at coordinate 1,612 of NSJW01000884.1, read as the reverse complement.
CAATGAACCTAGCATTTCCAGTTTCAATAATCCTTGTAGTATGATTAGGACAATAAAATCTATACCCTTTCGACTTTTCTGGATAACCAATGAAATAACCACTGATTGTTCTTGCATCCAATTTCCTTTCATTGGGATTATAGTATCTAATTTCTGCCTGGCAACACCAAATATGCAGGTACCTTAGACTAGGTTTCCTTCCAGTCCACAGTTCAAAAAGGAGTCTTTGGAACTGCCTTACTAGGAATCCTATTTAACACATACATGGCAGTTTTTAGAGCATAAGTCCACAACGAAATGGGTAGAGAAGAATTACTTAACATACTACTAAACCATATCTAACAAAGTTCTATTACGCCTTTCTGACACACCATTTTTGTTGTGGTGTACCTGGCATTGTGTATTGAGCACATATGCCTCTCTTTTCAAGGAATTTAGCAAATGGACCCGGATGTTTTCTGCTTTCATCATACCTTCCATAATACTCTCCACCCTTATCAGATCTGATGATTTTCACCTTTCTGTCTAATTGCCTTTCAACTTGATCAATGTAAATCTCTAAAGCATTTACAACATGAGATTTATCATGTAGCAAATAGACATAACCATAACATGAATAATCATCAATGAATGTGATAAAGTATCTTTCTTTATTGAAAGCGTTAACATCAAAAGGCCCACATATATCAGTGTGTATAAATGTAAGAAGCTGAGTGCTTCTTGTGGCTCCTTTCTTTTGTGTGTTTAGTTTGTTTACCTTTAATACAATCCACACATACATTCAGATCAGTAAAATCTAAATCCAGAAGGATTTCATTCTTTACCAATCTTTCCATTTTTTCTTTGGAAATATGTCCTAAACGTTTATGCCACAAGTAAGCAGAACGTTCATTCATTAAACTACGTTTAGTACCAACATTATGATGCAAGGTCATAAGTGTTTCAGCATAAAGATTATCAAGACTCAACTTATATAATCCATTACATAATGTACCATTACCAATCAAATGATTATGTTTGTACAAACTGAAACTACTACTACCAAATTTAAAAGAGTATCCAGCTTTATCAAGTTTAGATATTGAAACTAAATTCCTAGATATACTAAGTACATAAAGAGTTTCACATAAGTCCAAATGATATCCAGTGTCAAGAATCAAACGGTACGTTCCAATAACTTCTACTGGAGCTTTCACTCTATTGCCTATAAAGATAAACTTTTCATTTAGCCTTATAGTTTGGGTTGTAATGAATCCCTACATCGTATTAAGAACATGAGTTGTACGTCCAGAATTAATCGACCAAGTATTATAAGGAACTTCAGCTAAGTTTGATTAAAAACATACATAAGCACTAGGCTTACCTTTCTTTTCAAATCAAGCCTTACGTTTTGAGCAACCCTTTTGAAAATGCCCAGTCTTTCTACAAAAATGACATCTATTTCTATAAGGTTCCTTCTTGTGGATTTGAGAAGAGGAGGCCTCATTGATCTTTAGGAGTCCTCTTCCCTTCTTCTCAAGTTTCTTATCGCTTTTCTTTTCAACTCCTTGATGCTTAACATAATTTGATGGAATGAATTCCCTGATTCTTGAATCTGGTTTTCTCCTGAACT